>CAUYLG010038993.1:0-28835 GCA_963573385.1 Cacajao melanocephalus
TGATAGACTGGACAGTGAAAATGTGGCACATATACACCATGGAATACTATGCAGCCATAAAAAACGATGAGTTCATGTCATTTGTAGGGATGTGGATGAACCTGGAAACCATCATTCTCAGCAAACTGACATAAGAACAGAAAATCAAACACCACATGTTCTCACTCATGGCTGGGTGTTGAACAATGAGAACACATAGACACAGGGAGTGGAGCATCACACACTGGGGTCTGTTGGGGGGAAATAGGGGAGGGACTGTGGGGGTGGGGAGTAGGGAAGCAATACCATGGGGAGAAATGCCCGATATAGGTAATGGGGATAAAGGCAGCAAATCACACTGCCATATGTGTACCCATGCAACAATCTTGCATGTTCTTCACATGTACCCCAAAACCTAAAATGCAATAAAAAATAAAATAAAAAAATAAAAATAAAAAAAGAAAGGCTTCAGAAAACAGGAACAAAATAATAATAATAATAATAAAATATCCACTTCTCAAATCAGTAAATCATATCTCCCTTATTACCTTTCTAATTGATAATATCAAGGTGCCAACAAACACGTAAAGGATAATATGCAAGATACTGACAAAGGAAGAAAATGCAGCCAATGAAAGCAAATGGTAACAAGTAAACAAAAATTTGCTAAGACTTTAAGGAAGTTCCACTGCCACTACAGCCACCTGTCGGAATTAAAATCATTTATGACTCTTTGAGACAAATGAGTTTGGGCTCGCTGGATTTAATGTAGAAAATGTGATAAGCAACGTACATGTATTCCAAGTTGGAAATATCCCTAAATCCCTACTTCAGATGTTACCAAACGGAAAATAATAGCCACTCTGAAGGTAGAACTAGGAGTGATCCTGTGCAATAAGCAAGCAGCAGTGTCAGTGCCAGTCAAAGAATATTCCCCACCCTCAGGATAGGAGACCTCAAAATATATGTTAAGGAGAATTTTACCATTACTATAAATTCATGTTTGTTTTGTGTATTCAATTTTTTGTTCTGAAATAGTGTCTTTATTGCAGTTGTTTTGCCCACGGTTATTTACTAATACTGGCTATTTCAGTGTTGGCAACTCATATTTTAAGTCCTTAGATCTATAACTAAAGTAACCACAATTTGAAATATTTTTTTGTGTATTCTCACCAGTTAAAGACAATTAGAAAAGGAAACAAACAAACATTATTCAGGTACAGATCCTAACCCACAGATACAAGGTTTAAGGTTCAAAATGGACAGGACTTCGAGTTGTCTCTCTGAAAAGAAGATATGTGTATTTTGCATCAGAAAAGAATAATTAATTAAATATTAGATGACTAGCGTGGTAGATTACAACAGTCCTTGTAACTATTAAAAGTGTGATTCTATTCTTAGAAAAAGTAATTTTACATTCTGATCAAATTTAAATATAGACATACTAGCATAAATCAGTGAAATATGAATTTAATTAATATATGTCACTCCTAGGTAGAAGCTTTAGTATTAAATAGCTAAGCAGAAATATCAACACTCTCTTCCCCTTGATGCAGTGATTGCTGAAACAAATATTAAATGATTTCCTAATGATTACCTAAGTGGCTAGGATGAGTTCAGCACTCCTCAGAAGAGCCAAGTTGAATATCTAGCTATGACTGGAAATAAACTGGTATTGCATTAAGCCACTGGCAATTTGAATTTGATTAGCAGTGTCAATATACCATCTACTATTTTGACTGATACACTAATATGTTATGATATATACTCATTTATTTTATTTGCTATCTAAGCCTAAGAAGGTATATTTCATGAAATAATTATTTATTTAGAGATTTGGAAGAAGATACATTAAATTGCTTCTGTTTGAACAGTAAAAATAAATAAATCTTTACTAAAGGAGTCCAATCAATCTTGGTAGTTGCATGAATAAATGAATAAAACAAAGAAATAAATATGTACTTGCATTTCTAATATTGTAAAATATCTATGTTAGTCATATGAAGGTAAGGGTATAAAATATTTGAAAATTATAAAACTGTATGTTGAAAAACAATATAAATATAGATTTTGTACTGAAAATAAATTGCCCACATTTATTTTAAGCATATGATTTAACATAGGCTATCAAAGTTTGTGTTTGCTAGTGTTATTTTTCAAAATAAAATAAATTTGGATTTTTTTTGGCAAACAATAATCAAGTAACATAAGTACATTCACCTAATTCATTTCTTAAGGCTTATAACATCATTCATTTTCTCTGAGGGACAGAGTGGTTTTTATTAATGGACCAACATCTGTTCTTTCAGAAGCAAATGAGTTCCCTGAAGGACAATTAATAAAAAATATTGCCAATAAACACAGCTGGTAAATTGTTAATAAAAACACAACAAAAAGGGGGAAAAAAACTGTGGATTCAATAAGTATGAAGAGAGTAAAATAGATAATTAAATAATTTCATTATGAAGTCAATTAACCCGGAGTTTTAAATTCTTGACATACATGTAATTTATTTTTCACTAATAGCACTTTGATTATTGAAACCAGAAATATTCAGTATCATTATGTAATTGCACAATGTAAATTGTTGGATTCTATAAACTAAATATAGATGGAGTGTAAAACTGCTAGAGATATTTCATGGTATATGAGGTAGCATAGAGAATATTTAACCAACCAAACAAAAACCACATACCAAACTTATCTATCTCTCTGTTTACTTATTTGCTCTCTGTCCATTCATATGAACAATAGTAAACATTGGAAGAAAAATGAATTTTACTATGTTATGTTTGAAAGTCTTTAACTATTTGACTAAAACATTGGAACTAATTTGTTAGTCTACTAAAGTAAAGAAAGTAAAACAATTATTAAAGTGCTGGAGGAAAATTATTTGCAACACTATATCGGAAGAACTTGATACACTTTATCAAGAGTAGAAAGAATTGAGGCCAGCTGTTTTTCTAAACTTGAAATTTTACTTTGAGCATCATTAAAGGAACTTTACAGCAGTGTTTCTTAACCTCAGCACTTTTCACATTTAGACCAGATAATTATTTATGGGCCAAAGAGGGCATCACCTGCACATTGTGAAATGTTCCCTGAAAGCACTGGGTGAGGGAGGTCAGTGCAAAATCGTCCGCAGTTTGAATCCCTGTTTTAAAGTGGAAAATTATTTGATATATATACTTATACAATTTTGAGATTCCAATATTCAAGGACATACGTATAAGGAGGAACTGCCACCTTTCAACCCGTGTTTTCACTCATAATGTATCTTTAACGCTACTACTTCTTAGAAACTTTCCAAAAATTTCACACTAGAGTAAATTTCTTCTCTTGTGCTCCCATGTTAAATTGTTTCGTTTCGTGCAACAATTCATTCTAACATTTAGTTATTTACATGGTAAACTTTTAAAGGGTATTTTGTTATGTACATCTGCTTTTAAAGCTTTTTATGATCATCTGCTTTTTGTTATGTTCATCTGCTTAACAGTAGAACTTCTCATAGTGTCTGGATATAATAAGTGATATACACATTTGCTGCACTGAAAAATCATAGAAATTTATAAAAATAGAAGATCATGTTTTCTCTTTTATCCCATTGATAAGTTCACTAATGGTCAGATAATTTGAGTAATTTTTCTGATTATGCATACCTGGTTGCCAAAACAACAATATATAGGTCAATGACTCTACTTGCATTTCAAAACAAATTTCATACTTGATTCCTTTGTCTTTTTCCATCTTCGACATTCAAATAAGAATCTTCTGTTTGTTTCCTAAGCGTATATGAAATCTATCTATCCATTTCTCCTAATTATCAAAGACAGTGCTCTAATCCAGAGTATTACCCTATCCCACCCAAATTTCTGTAGGCACATCTTGGTGGGAGTTCTTGTCTCCAAATTTTCTTTGCTCCTTGTTGCATCTAATTGGGCATTGACTTGCTTGAAATTCTCTATGGGCTTTCATCGACTCTAGGATTAAGTGAAAACTCTTTCATATAACTTATAATGAACCGATTTATTTGTCTGTCTGTACAGTTCACATTTGCCATTTCCCATCTTACATCCTATGTTTGATTTTTTAAATCCTATTTTTGTGTCTTCAGGATTACATATAACCAATACCTTTCACCTAAACTACCTACACCCTTTCTGACCCCTGCTTCTTCTAGACAACGCCTGTCCGCCTCATGTCCTCAACTTAGACGTCAGTTTCTGAAGAAAGCTTTCCCTGACAGACTACTACCAGGACAGCTAGCATTGATCTCTATTTCATGTTTTATAACACTTGACACACTGTGAAGTGTATTTTCTGTCAACCTCCTTGCACTATAAACTCAGAGGGCAGAGCCTATGTCTTTTTTTATATAGTCTCCCGGCACAGCTCAATTTTATTTGGCTTCTAAATGAATAACATTTACTGATAGCAGTAAACAATCGCTTGCCATTTGTCACACACTAGGCTAAGTCCTTTTCATTCATTTTCTCACAAAGAAATTAATGTTTAAAAGCATGAGTAACTTTCCCAAGACCAACAAGTAGTAAGTGGGCAAGACTAAATATAAACAAAACCTGGTCCAACCTTCATGCGTCTTACCACTGTACCAGTTGTGAAATAAGGATAGACCCAGGAAGGAATTTATTGTCACTTGAATAAAATGCTTTTGAAGTTGTTTTTCCCTGAGAAGAGCTTTAATTTCCTCTAAATAATACTTTTATAGACCTTCCAATTTTATCATTTTACCACTCTATTCAATAAATACAATAAAGTGATACTGATTTTTTGTCTTCCATTTTTTGACATGTCATTTTTACCAAATAGTAAACTATATTTCTTTCCACTTCTGTGAATATAGCACTAAAAAACTAATTTTGTATGTTTGCTATATACCCTGAATCAATATATTCTTGAAATGTTTTTCTAGAACCACTCTTTCTGGTTAAAATCACAAATTTATAAAAGGCAAATCAAATTATTGACTTCTTAACATTTTCTGTGTAGTCAAAGTGACATCATTAAATTCTCTAAATATAGATAAAATTAGAACTCACACCAATCTTTGTCTTATGCTATTAGCATTTTATTTTTAGACTCTACTGTATGTGTGTGTGTGTGTGTGTGTGTGTGTGTGTGTGTGTATTTCTTCAGAAAATCTGAAAACAGCCCAATTTCTTCATAGAAAATGTACTTAGTTTTTTTCTATACACAAAGAAATGGACCCTTCAAGTATTAAAATTTGAAACTTACATTTGCCTCACCTGAATTCTTTCACAGAAAGCCAACTCTCCGGCAAGAAGCTGAAAATTACTACATCATCACATCCAGACAGTGAAATACCAGAACTCTCATTCCTTATGATTGCTTTCTTATCTCTCGGTAATTCCTATTTTCCTTCATTTAGTTATATTTCTTCCCAGCTATATAAACCTTCCATTTTAGTTGGGAGAGAGCGTTTTGTCACTTATCTCCATTTCTCTTCAGCTTCAGCACCTGAATAAAGACTTCTTCCATGGCAATATTTGTTGTCTCAATGATTGGCCTTCTGTGTGGTGAGCAAGGGGCACAGACTGACTCTCTGGCATTTTGGTAACAGATCTGTTTCTTTAGATTGTCTCTTTATCCAAAAGTCTTGAAATTTGCTTTTAAAATTCTCAATTACAAACATTCCTGCCCTCATCATTCTCTTTTTTGACCAAAGTACTCACTTGGTCACTTTCTCAAACGTTCTCAACACAAGCATGTCCCAAACAATTAGCCTTTTTTGGTCAGAAGTTAGCCCAGAGTGACCATATCACTTGGAATATATGACTTCTTGAATTCACAAGTCTTCCTTATGTCATTTTTTGTATCTTTCAATTTTAAGTACCAAAGAACCAGAGAGCAACTAGGATCACATTGGCATTTGTATATTAATACTTCAAGAGGTTTTTATGTATGTCTTCTATCGTATAACTTTATGCATAAAAATAGAATAACTGTTGCTCTCAGGTTTCTATGTTTTTATCATTTTCTCCAAATTTGATGGTGTTTTCATATGACTTCTTGGATTTATACATTTACCATGTCATTTGTCATGAAAGATATTTCTTTTTATTCACTAATCTAGAAAATTAATGTACAAATCAACATACAATCCAATAAAGCAATATAAGCATATTTCAGCAATTAAAAATAAATCTGTGAATTCCTCCTTTTTGGTATAATAATACATAACAATTATTATAGTAAAACCATAATTATGATTTCATTATTGTTATGCCAGTAAGATAATTAATAAATAGTTAAAAATGGGTAAAACAAATCACTCATTCTAGGTTTACTTTCGTCTTCATTGAGAAAAATTAACTGTTTGTAGAAAATGATATCTTTATCATTTTTTTTGAGCAAGAAAGCTATCATTTATTGCTAGTGGGAATGCAATATGATACAGACACTTTGGAAGACAGTTTAGCAGTTTCTTTTATTTATTTATTTTGTTTATATTATTTTCCTGTACATGAATAACTTCTTTAGTGGTCATTTCTAAAATTTTGTTACACCCAACACCTGAGCAGTATACACTGTACCCCATGTGTCGTATTTTTCCTCACCCCACTCCCATATTTTACCCTGAGTCTCCAAAGTTCATTGTATTATTCTTATGCCTTTACATCCTCATAGCTTAGCTTCCACTTACATGTGATGAGAACATACAATATTTGGTTTCTAATCCTGAGTTACTTCAGTTAGAATAATGGTCTCCAATTTCATCCAGGCTGCTGCAAATGCCATTATTTTGTTCCTTTTTATGGCTGAATAGTATTCCATTACATACATATATATATATATATATGTACACATGTGTATGTGTACATACATATTCCATTACATATATATGTACACATATGTATGTCTATATAGGTAATAAATGTGATATATATGTATCACATATATACTATATAATATATATAATTATATATATATGTATCACATATATATATAATATATATATAACATATATACAAATATATATATACAAAAATATATATATATCTATCACATTCTCCTTACTTGTTGATTGATGGGCATTTGGGCTTGGTCTATATTTTTGCAATTGAGAATTTTGCTGCTATAAACATGTGTGTGAAAGAATCTCTTTCATATAATGACTTATTTTCCTCTGAGTAGATACACAGGAGTGAGATTACTGGATCAAATGGTAGATCTACTTTTACTTCTTTAGGAATCTCCACAGTGTTTTTCAATGTGGTTCTACTAGTTTACATTCCCACCAAAACTATAAAGTGCTTTCCTTTCACCACATCCACACCAACATCTATTATTATTATTTATTTCTTTATTTTTATATTTTTCTTGTCCTTGAGTGTCACAGTGATGGCACGCTATACTTTTATTTTTTATATGTATATTTTATTGCACTTTAGGTTCTGGGGTACATGTGCAGAACATGCAGGATTGTTGCATAGGTACATACATTGCAATGTGGTTTGCTGCCTCCATCCCCCCATCACCTATATCTGGCATTTCTTCCCATGTTATCATTTTTTATTATGGCCATTCTTGCATGTAGGTGTAAGGTGGTATTGTATTGTGGTTTTGATTTGCATTTCCCTGATCATTAGTGATGTTGAGAATTTTTTGCATGTTTGTTGGCCATTTGTATATTTTCTTTCGAGAATTTTCTATTTATGTAATCAGAGCACTTTTTGGATTAGATTTTTTTTTCTTGCTAATTTGAGTTCCTTGTAGATTCTGAATATTAGTCCTCTGTCAGTAGTATAGATTGCAAAGATTTTCTCCCACTCTGTGAGTTATCTGTTTACTCTGCTGATTATTTCTTTCGCTGTGAAGAAGCTTTTAGTTTAATTAAGTCCCATCTATTTGTCTTTGTTTTCGTTCCATTTGTTTTTGGGTCTTGGTCATGAAGTACTTGTCTAAGCCAGTGTCTAGAAGGGGTTTTCCAATGTAATCTTCTAAAATGTTTACGGTTTCAGGTATTATATTTAATTCTTTGATTCACCTTGAGGTGATTTTTGTATAAGGTAAGACATGAGGATCCAGTTTTAATTCTTTTACTTGTGGCTAACCAATTAGCACCATTTATTGAATAAGGTGTCCTTTTCTCACTTTATGTTTTTGTTTGCTTTGCCAGAATTCAGTTGACTGTAAGTATTTGGCTTTATTACTGGGTTTTCTATTCTATTCTCTTCTGAATATTCTATTCTATATTTCCTTGATCTATGTGCATCCTCTCAGTTTTCCTGGTATGTACATGTGGTAATTCCTGGAGCAAAAGTTCATGATGTGAGTCTCTACATGCTACTCTGTCCATCCAAGTGAAAGCTGCGAGCTAGTCCTGCCTCCTATCTGCTATTTTGACCTCTCTGTCATTAAAGATATTTCTAAGTATTTCCCTTCGTTATCTGAAATTCCATTAGCACATTCTCTTGATCACATTTGTTTATTTCCATTCATATTCTTATATATATGATGAGGAACAAAATATGTATCATATGCCCATCTCCCTAGTATTTTATTATTTTAATGCTGCGTGTCATAATCCCGCAAAAACAAAATCTTATTTTTATACAATTAGTGTGCAACTAACAGTTCACATTGTACATCTTGTATTTAATGAAATAATAGTTGGTAGCTGTGAGAAAATAGAATACATTTAACCTCAAATATTTCAGATTTCTGCAATAAAATTCTAGGAATTGTAGTAATATTACAGGTTTCTTGTGACTACATAAGTCATTCCTGGAGACTTCAATTTATCAGTCACAAGGATTTTTGCTAAAATTAGTAAAAGACAGTTTAAAAAGGCTTAAATTAAGAATGTATTTGTTATTTCACATGACAAGGGATCTGGAGATTGGGTGCTTCCAGAAATGGTTTCCAACATATGGAAAGCAGCAGCCAAACTCAGTATGCTTTCTTTGGTATATAGCATTACACCCAGTATTTATTAATCATGGACACTGATAGGTGCTCTAATAGATTGCACATTCCTAGACAATTTCATCCAAAGATAGAAGGGATATTATCAATGCATGTTTTGTGTTTTTCTAAATCAACTTACTAAAATTATTATTTGGTCTTGAGGAAAAATTTAGGTAGATCCTCATTCCTAAGCTGAAAGATATGCTTCACTTTCTATATTAAGATGAAACAGGCACTGTGAGTGAGAAAGACATAAGTTTAGCTGTTTAGTAGACAAAAAATAGCATTAATTTTTATAGTCTCTTTGTAATTTATTTGAAACATACATACTCTAGAAAGGTAGCGCATGTCCCAAAAGAAAATGATTGCCAAATATATATATATATATATATATATATATATATATATATATATACACACACACCATTAATAGAGAGTTACCAGTTAATTATTTTGAGCATTATTTATTTTGCCTGCAACACTGCGTGTGGGTTTTGGCTGAAATCTTAATTTCTTTTCTTTCAGTTTGTCTTAGACTTTTGTGCGTTCTTAGTATACTTAATGTTACTTATTAAATTTATTACTTGAAGAAAAATGTGCTAGTAAGTATCAACAGAAAATTTCATACACCATTTGAAATCATTCGTTCTGCTGTTGAATATCATCTGTTTATTCTTGAACGTCAATTTAATTTGTGTCTTTCAGGGAAGCAATCATATAGTTTGTAAATATATCAGAATGCACTCTGTAATATAATTCCACAGGCTGTGTTTACTATTCAATATTGCTTAAGATTTTTGGAATTCATCTTAACCTGTGTTTCTAGTTGCCATGCACAATGACTTTGAAACCTTTCTGGGCTAGATTCTTCTACTGGTACTCCATTTCCTTCCTTCATTCCTTCCTTCCTTCCTTCCTTCCTTCCTTCCTTTCTTCCTTTCCTCCTCCCTTCCTTTCTTCCTTCCATATTCCAACTGTCCTCTCCCATATCTCACAGGCTTAAAAATAAAATGTCATTTTCCAGATATCTTTGGAACAAAGAAACAGCTTTTCTGTAGGTTCCTTTAATGAAAAATACTTATATTATTTTGGAAGGTAGACTAGCAAAAAAAAAAAGGAGATACCAAGCTAAATTTTGATGTAAATGAGTGTTTGAAGCAAGCCAGCCATAGATTACACTATTCCATTACAAGGCTCAAGAGCAAAGGGTTGCTGTGGCAGAAACAATAAGGTAACGGAATGTGGCAGTTGTTTCTTTTTAAATTTTTATTTTCATGGATTTAGGAGCTACAGGTGTCATTTTGTTACATGGATATATTCTGTAGAGGTGAAATCTGGGCTTCCAGCATAGCCATTGCTCAAATAATGTACATCATATCATTAAGTACTTTCTCATCCCTCCCCCACCTATGTAGTCCAAGTTTGCAATATATATTATTCCATACTCCATGTCCACTTGTACACATTATTTAATTCCCATTTATAAGTGACAACATGCAGCATTTGACTGTATGTTTTTAAGCTATTACAATTAAGATGATGGCCTCCAGTTCCATCTATTTTGCTTCAAAATTTATGATTTCATTCTTTTTCATGGCTGAGTAGTATTTCATTGTATATAAAGATCTATTTTAAGTTCTTCAAGAAATCTTCATGTTTTTTTTCATAAAGGTTGCACTAGTTTACATTCCTACCAAGAGTAGGTAGTGGTTGTATTTCCTCTACATCCTCACTAATATGTTATTTATTAAAGTTTTAATAATAACAGTTCTAATTAGCATAACATAGTATCTCATTATAGTTTTAATTTGCATTTCTCTGATGATTAGTGATGTTGAACAATTTTTTCATATGCTTGATAATCATTTGTGTGTCTCCTTTAGCTTACTTTTTAATAGGGTTATTTTGTTGTTGTCGTTTGATTTTCTTGTAGATTCTAGATATTAGTCCTTTGTCTGACGCATAGCTTGCAAATATTTTCTCCAATTTTGCAGGTTGTCTGTTTGCTTTATTATTTATTTACTTTGCTGCACAGAACGCTTTTTTGTTTAGAAGTCCCATTTGTCTATTTTTGTTTTTGTTGTGTTTGCTTCTGTGATCTTAGTCATTAATTCTTTGCCTAGACCAATGCCCAGAAAGGATTTCCCTAGGATTTTTTTCAAGAATTCTTATAGTCTCAGTTTTTACACTTAAGTCTTTAATGCATTTTGTTTTAATTTTTTTATGTGGTAAGAGATAAGGGACCAGTTTCATTTTTCTACATATAGAAATCCAATTTTCCAAGCATCCTTTATTGAATAGGATGTCCTTTTCCAGTGTATGTTTTTGTCAACTTTGTCAAAGATCAGTTGACTGCAGGTATGTGGTTTTACTTCTGGGTTCTTTATTCTTTTTATTTGATCTATGTGTCTGTTTTTATACCAGGAATATGATGTTTTGCTTATTAGAGCCTTGTAGTATATTTAGAAGTTAGGAAATATGATGCCTCTGGATTTGTTCTTTTTGGTTAGGATTGCTTTGGCTACTTAGGCTTTTTGTTGTTGTTGTTGTTACATATTTCTTACTTATAGATTGGAAGACTAATGAGGTTATTTTGATGTAAAAATCTAGTTATTTTCTTCCAATCCTTGTTTCTGTTCATCTAGACATTTTTGATAATTTTGTAAGTATTTTTTTTATTATGGTAAATCTTGCTTTTTATACAACTACATTTTTTTCTGTTTTATATCCTGGGCTTTAACCACAAAATTAAGAACAAGTCATCCTTAAAGCCAATAATAAAGTTTCCGAAAATATATCTTAGAGAATGAAAATATTTTCCAATTCTTAATGTAGTCACAAATAAAATTAAATAAATCTGATCTTAAGTCTTCTGTATCACAAGTCATCTTACTACCTCCTTGAATAGATACAAGCTTACATTAAGTGCAGAAATGAAGCATAATAAAAAATAGGGCTCCAAAAAAATGATGATGATAAAGGAATACTTCTATAGCTAAAATTATAAGAATTGTTTTAGGAAAAAATAAAAGATATTTTTAAAATGCAAATTTAAGCTAGAGAGAAGTAAGACTTAACTGACTATTTAGAGAAACCACAGAAAATTTAGATGGTAGTATATATTATTTTAAAAATACAAATAAAGGATAATAAATATTTACTGATATTTGGAGCTGAAACTATTCAATATCCATATGTCTGGGCTATGGTGAAAACGCTTCAAGATAAAAAGTAGGTTGGAGAAAATTTTCAGAGAACTCTGAAAATATATTACCAAACCTCATTCTGAATGATTACGATGATTAAAAATTTTGTTTCAAAGATATATTTTCTATTTGTTGTAAGCATGCATTGTTCCTTCTTTTGTTAACTGAATCTGAGTTTATGTTGCAGAAAGCACCCATTCTCCTTACCAGCTCATGTGAGTGAAATATAGCAACTGCACTGGATATAAGACCAGATAAGTGACTAGAGTTTTTATGAGAACTTATTAAAATTTCTTAGCCATGCATACACAGTGGAAGATTGTCTCAGAACACAAAACAATAAAATTCTTGGAGTTGTTCCAGTGATTTGTGAACTTTACACGTGACATTTAAGTTAAGGTTGATGGTTTGAACATGTTGAGGAATCAATGCTGAAATAAACGACGACACATAAAGGAAAATAAATAACTACTTGATTCTAACTTGTTGTGAAATAATTTCAGTTTCTGTATAGTCTTTGCTGTACAGAAATTTTTGTTAAGTTTGTTTCAGTAGGTGATTTATTTCTTATAATCAAAAAAATCTTGAGTAATCCATTCGGTTTTAAATAATCATGAATAACAGGGAGAGTTATTTATTTATTTATTTATTTTTATTTTTTTTTATTTAGAGATGGAGTCTTGCACTGTCACCCTGGCTGGAGTGCAATGGCATGCTCTCGGCTCACCATAACCTCTGCCTCCCTGGTTCAAGCAATTCTCATGCTTCATCCTCCCAAGTAGCTGGCATTACAGGTGCATGGCACCACGTCAGGCTAATTTTTGTATTTTTAAGTAGAGACGGGGTTTAACCACATTGGTCAGGCTGATCTCAAACCCCTGGCCTCGTGATCTGCCTGCGTCAGCTTCCCAAAGTGCTAGGATTACAGGCATGAGCCACCGTGCCCCGCTAGGGAGAGCTTTATATTTTGAATATAATTGAACACAGGAGTGAGTGTTGCAAACAAATTGAAAAAAGGGTAGAGATAGAGAAAAAGTTCTGATCAACAATTTAATGTCAAGTAGTTTTCACATACTCACGAGAAGGATATCATCACCCATTTGCTTCTTAATGTGATTATTAAGGCTCAGAAAGAGTATGCAGAAATAAAGTTCAAACTTCTGTTTTCCAGATTTCAAATACCACATGATTTTAACATTGGCATTTATTATGACTAAATCATCTTGGTAATTCTACACAAAGTCTGAGAAAATTTGATTTCTTCAAAGTTGGTTAGAATACGGTTTCTCACTTGATGACTTCCATAGAGGAAAAAAAATATTCTTCATTAATATTGAGTATCAATTTCTATCACAAAATAACAGATTCCCAATAATGTAATGGTTGTAAATCCATTAGCAGGTTAATATTATGCATATGTTATACAATGATCATTCTAGCTAAAATTTGCATAATTATTTACATTACGGTATAAGTAGTCAAATAGTATGTAATTTAAACTAAATCTGAGATTCTTACTTTTCATTCTACAATTTTGTATTTAAAAGGCTAAAATTTTATTTTCTTTATTATTTTCTCTAGAGTAATTTTACTTCTTTGCTCATCTCTCTTGTCATAATGGGTAGAAAATGATTCAGCTCCTAGAAAAATATAATTTAGGATTGTACAGATATATTCCTAGTAAGCCAACAGCAGTGGATATTTATGATGTTTCAGACAAGATTCTTGACCTGGAGTAGTACTCATTTTAAATGTAAATCATACTACAAAATATGTCTCAAAAATGAAATATTGTTGTTCAAAATAAGAACACCCTGTATAATAAAATGCACAAGCCTAAAGAAATGCATAGGTAATGTTCTTAAGATGTCCTAAAGAAAAATAAATTATTAGTTCTTACTGTAAAGGAAGGTGAAAAGGAAATGACAGTAAATCTCATTCTTAAATCATCTACCTCAATCTATAGATTAAATGACTGTGTAGAATAATTTGAGGTATGTTAAAATATTTGAAGAATAAAAATGTCAGATTAGGTAAAAGTCTATTAACAGGTGATTTCTTGGAGAAAATCTTGAAATGAATTTTTGAAAGTATATCTTAATGTAATATTCTCCTTTTTCAGTAGCAAATAAACTAGTTCTGTCGTAATTAATAAAATTATAGTATGCAATGCAAAAATAACACACTAAGCTAAATGATAGTTCCTATCTTATTTAAAGCCCAAAAGCTTTCAGATTTCTCTCCATGACATATGAGTATTCACTGATGTGAATAATTAAAACAATCTTGGAAAGCTACAAAGTTCAAAGACTTACATTACTTCAATTCTTGCAACAAAAATAAAAACTAAAGATATCAATACCTTGTGATATTCAAAATGGATGCAAAATAGATCAATAAGTCATAATAGATGTTTCAGGAGTATAACCATACTGAAACAATAAATTGATAGTTCAATTTTCAGTAAATTACCACATAATTCATTGTGAAAAGAAAAGACTATTCAAGTATGGGTTACTAATCAATTGGAAAACATGTAGAAATGATGAACATTAAATTTGATCTCATACACTACTCATAAATTTCTTCAAGTCTTTAAATACAGAAATGGAGAAAGGGTCAGGTGAGGGGGCTCACATCTGTAATTCAGCATATTGGGAGGCTGAAGTAAGCAGATCACTTGAGGTCATGAGTTTGAGAACAGCCTGGCCAACGTGGGGAAACTCCATCTCTACTAAAAAAATACAAAAATAAGCCAGGCTTAGTGGTGGACACCTGTAGTCTCAGCTATTGGGGAGGCTTAGGCAGGACAATTGCTTGAACTCCAGAGGCAGAGGTTGCAGGGAGCTGAGATTGCAGTACAGCACTTTGTCTCAAAAAAAAAAAAAAAAAAAAAAAAAAGAAAAAGAAAAATTAATGTATAAATGTTCTTAAATATATACAAAAATCTAAAAAAATTGTTTTGAAACCTAGTGGTAAGGTCTTGTTTCCTGGATAGAATGTCACACACACACACAAAAAAAGTGTATTTGAATTCATTATCATTAAAGGCCTTTTTAGCTATAAGAAAGTAGGCAATGCACAGATTAAGAGAATATTTTTGTCATGTATTTGTGTGTATGATTATATAATGTATGTATATGTGTGTATATATATAACATATATTCGTGTATATGAATATTTCTGACAAAAGGTGTATTTTAAAAAGTAAGAAACTTCTACACTCAATAAAAACACAAAGTGTCCTTAAAAGTTAAGCAAATTGAACAAACACTGTTCAAAAAGAAAAAAAAATGTAAATGGCTAGTAAGGACATTTTAAAAGTGTTTCACATTAGTCATTAAGGGGATGCAGATTTAAACAATGATATATTAGTATATAGTTGCTAAAATAGCTGAAGCATTTTCACAAAACTGTCAAAACAAAATATCGATGAGGAAATGAATAAACTGGAACTCTCATACATTTCTAGTAGGAGAACAAATTATAATCTGACAGTTTCTTATAATGTTAAATATACATTCACCCAAGATAGCAGCAATTTAACTCAGATATTTACCAAAACCCTCAAGAGTGTTTACTTCATCTTAATTCAACCTAACTGGTCATCAACAGAAGAATTAATAAACAAATGTGATAGAGTCATAAAATGAAGATTATAATTGGTCATGAATAAAAATGATCAACTGATAGATATAACAACATATTTATCACAGATATTATCCTGAATTTTTAAGGAACATAGATACAAAAAGTACGTACAGTATGATATCAGGTACATGAAATCTACAATGGTTAAAAATAATCAGTGATATAAAAATTGAGAAAATATTGCAGAGGAAGTCATGAGGCTGGAAATTCACTGGAAAGGGAGACAAAATTAGACACTTATGATTTTTGAATTTCACTGTGTGTAAATATTGCTTTAACAAAGACTTATAAACCAACATCACATATTTACAATATTGTGTGTTTGAATTTTTTTCTTTTTGAGACAGGGTCTCCCTCTGTTGCCCAGGCTGGAGTGCAGTGGTGTCATCATAGCTCACTGTAGCTTTCAACTCCTGGGCTCAAGTGATCCTCTCACCTCATACTCCCAAATAGCTGGGACTACAGGCATGAGTACTATATGTAGTCCTGTTAGCATTTTTCAAACTGCTTTCAATATTCATTGTCATAAGCACATGAATAGAATTTTAAGGAAAATATGAGTTCACTTTCTGACTATGAGAAAAGGGAACTATGGAATTACAAATAACGGAAGCTAGAATAGACTCTGAGCTATTAGAATTGCACTACACAGTTATGAAATGCTGGATATAATATAGAAAGATAAATATTTAAATAGATAATAAAAATAGAGTGTGGGTGTGTATATACACGTATAGATATGATGACGTAGATAGAGCTACAAAGACAAAAAGGCACTATAAGAAATATATATAAAATATAGTGCATATATGTATATATATTTATATTTAGATACACATATCTTATTTTGGTATGCATATGTGTGTTTCCGTGTGTATGTTTGTGAGAGAGACAGAAACAGCGAGAGAAAAAAAAATAGGAAATTACTCAAAGAATGAAAGAACATGTCAAAAGCAAAGATAGCCATCTGTCATGTTACTTACCAAGTCAGAGAAAAATTTAAACATTAAAAAAAGTAAAAATATGTGATCTATTAAATAAGTTAAAGATTTATAAGTTCACATCGTAATACACAACTCAATAAACATGCAAATGGAGAAGATCCAAATCTTTTGTACAATAAGTTGCTTCTTGTGAATGTAGAAGATTAATAGATTTAGAAAATCATCAAATAATGGCAAAAGTAGAGGGAGAAATTTTAGCAGATTAATTATATAACCTTAAAATAATACTGAGAAATTAGTTATTAATTTTAGATGGGAAAACCAATTCTTCTTTAATATCTTTATCATGGCATGATGGCTTCAACTTTACACTTTCCAAATGATTAATGTTGAAAAGAAAAGAAGAACATATGCAACACAACACACACAGCACACTCACACACACAGAAAGTAGAAGTAAATCAAATGACAAAGAAAGTGGGGAAAAATAGTTATTTATGTGCGTGTATTGATGTGTGTGTTTGAGAAAGGGGGAGATACAGGTGTTTATTTTTGAGTTCTGCAAATTTTTCTGTGAAATTTAACTTATATCAACATGAAATTAAAGTAAAACATGCAATGCTGAAATATAGGCTATTCTAATAGTCAAACAAAATATTAATGGTATAAATTGAAGCACAGGCGTGATAAAGACCAAATACAGGGAAATGATATCTCTGTGCGGAATGGAGACAAGGAAGAAAGTGCAATTGCAGAGATAGTCACAACGGGCTTACAGAATATCATATATATATATATATATATATATATATATATATATGATATCAAAACTCACCAATAAGAAAATAAATAACACAATAAAATTTAAACAAACACTTCACTTTCCCAACTCGAAAAAATACATAGATGACAAGTAGTAACATGAAAAGGTGTTCTGAACTGTTATTAGAAAAGGTAAATTAAATAGAAAGTGAGATAGTACTTCACACTTAGCGTAATGTCTAAAGTGCAAAAATTGACCATAGCAACTAACAGCAATGATGTGGAGTAAATGTGGCTCTCATATAACTGTAAAAATCGCTATCATCATTGTAATTGTATGTAAAATTGTTCTATCACTTTGAAAAAGAGTTGGAGGTTTAGGAAAGGTTTAAACTTAAACCTGTATGTAATTCTGCCATTTCACTGCTAGATATTGCCTAACCAAATTTAAAGCATATACCCCACAAAATATTTTTACACAAATGTTTACTGTAACTATTTTTAATAACCACACTTGGAAAAAACCCAAATACCTTCCAACAATGAAGAAATAACCGTGGATAAGTCATACTGAGTAAATTAATCCAAACAATGTATACTGTATGATTTATTTATATAAATTTTTTGAAAATACAAACTAATCTACAGTAAGAAAAGGTACGTCAGTGTTTTAGCCATGGGGAAGGAAACAGGAGATAATTACATAAGGGCACGAGGAAACTTTTGGGGATGATGGTTACATTTTTTATTTTAATTGTGATGATTTCAGAGTTACATGCATCTTTGTATGTATCATGTTATACAATTTAACATATCCAGTTATGTTATAATTATGCTAATTAAAGCTATTAAATTTCAAAAATTATTCAATAAGAATTATATGTACTGCCTCAGAAATTACAATTTTTATCAAAAAAGGCACGAAGTGACTAGTAGGTCTAGTGTATGCCGTATTACCCCAAATCTAGGCAATCCGTAGTAAAGATAAATATTGAATATGATTTTACTTTATTGCAGTTAGAACACTTATCATTAGGCCTGTCTTTATAAAAAGTTTAATGTGCAATACACTATAGTTAACTATTGAGACAATGTTGTACAACAGATTTCTAGAACTTAATTATCTTGCATAATTGAGACTTCATGCCAGTTGATTAACAACTCGCTATTTCCCTCTCCCTTCAATATTTATTTATGTTGTGCTTGTATTAACATGTTTTAAATATAGTTATTTTAAATATATTTGTTGAATTTTATAAACTTGAATCAAAAACGATTTACCCAACCCCATCTCAGTATACGATATTCTGCACTTGTGTATATATTTACCTTTACCAATGAGTTTTATACTTTCTTATGTTATTATGTTGCTGTTTGGAGTTCTTTTGTTTCAAATCGATGAAGTCTCTTTAATATTTCTCTTGATTCATCTCTAATAGTGATAGTGTAACTTCTGATTCTTTAGGGAAAATTTTTGTCTCCTTTATTTTATAAGAATAGTTGTGGCAGGTGCAGTATTCTTGGTTAGCAGGTTTTCATTTTATTTATTTCAGAACTTTGAATTTTTTGTCCCACTTCCTTCTAGCCTGTACAGAAAGAAAAAAAAAATTCTGCTGCTACCCTCTTTGAAACTACCTTGTATGTGATGAGTTGCTCTTCTCCTTCTGCTTTCAAAATCGTGTGTCTACATTTGACAATTTCATTATAACGTACCTTATTGTGAATTTATTTGGGCTTATTTGGGTTGGGGATTTTGGGCACCCTCAGTCTGAATGTTCATTTTCTTTTCCAGATCTGGGAAGTTTTCAACCATTGTTTCTGAAAAATATTTTCAGATTTCTCTGTCTCTCTCTCTCTCTCTCTCTCTCTCTCTCTCTCTCTCTGCCACTTCTATAACATCCCTCTGCAAATATGTACTATGTGATGTTTATTTTGAATTCTCTGTCACGTAAGTCATAAAACTCTATTTGATTTTGGTCATTTCTTAAAGCTTTGTCTTACTCCTTTGTTTAGAAAATATTGTCCAATTTCTTCATTTTTCTCGAATCTCTGTGTTGTTGCCTGCTCAATTGACAAAACATCCACCTCTTCCAGTCTTTATGAGCTTGCTTTATGAAAAGACCCTTACTAATCAGCTCAGCCAAAAATTATAGGGGCCTCTTCATAGTTTGTGCTTCAAACCACTTCCTTTGTTTTTAAAGCCCCTAGGTCTAGTGTATGCCAAGTCACATGAAAAAACACCACGAGCAAGACTGAAGCCCGTTCCCCAACAAGTCTTGAGAAAATTGGTATTGTTGATTATTCTGTAAGGCTCTTTTCCTCCACATGGAGAAGGAGACATCTCATTGTTTTTGGCTTATCAGGTTGTGCTGAGTAAGGTGAAAGGATTTCAGTGAGTATTTTCATGTTATATCAACCACTGCCTCTGTTCTCACTAGACCCCAGTTGGCTAGATCATTCCAAGTCCTGTACGCACTACAAGACATGCTAGACAGAATCCAGTCATAAGAATAACTCCTGGAAAAGTTGATATTTTGGACACACAGTATATTTGTCCTTACATTGGGAGAAGCTGAAAGCTGGGGATTTTTATTCACTTTCTCTTTAATTACCTAGGATAGGAGTTATGGCTACTGCCAACCCAAACCACAATCCCTGTTCTCACTTATCAAGGTAAATATATTATGCTGAGTCCTCTCAGCATTCCAAAACAGACTATAAAGAAGCTAGAATATGTTTTCTCTACAGAGTTAGTCCATGTTTGCAAGGTAGGTCCTGAAGTGTTGGGTCATTAGACAAGTGGTACACCTTATGTATGCTGATTCCTGTCAGCATTCCAAGACAGACTATATAGAAGCTAGCATATGTTTACTATACAGAAGCTAGTCTATGTTTGCTAGGTAGGTCTTGGAAGCGTTGGGTCATTGGACAAGTGGAACACCTTCTTTCTCCCAGGGAAAAGCTAGAGCTGAAGATTTCCACCTGATCATGTGGCATTTTATTTGGGGTAAATATTATAGCAAAAATAGACTTAAAATTTCCTACTCCTTTCAATGTGGGTAGTTTTGCATTCAGCCAGGGTGCAGGAGCCTCTCACCTCATTTCTGGATGTCTCACAAAAGGAATTTTTGTATGCTTTTTTTGTTCTTGAATTACTGTGTTTATGGGAGGGAAGGAGTATATATGGATTCCTACTCTGCCACTGCAATCCTTCTGACATCACTCTGTCAAATGTTATGATTAATAATTATTTTTTCATATACGTGTTGGCCATATGTATGTCCTCTTTTGAGAATTGTCTGTTCATGTCCTTTGCTGACTTTTTAGTGGGGTTGTTTTATTCTTGTAAGTTTGTTTAAGTTCCTTATAGATGCTGGATATTAGACTTTCATAATATTCATAGTTTGTAAAAATGTTCTCCCTTTAAGTAGGTTGTGTTTTCTCTCTTCATAGTTTCTTTTGCTGTGCAGAAGTGATTTAGTTTAATTAGATCTTACTTGTCACTTTTTGCTTTTGTTGCAATTGTCTTTGGCATCTTTGTCATGAAATCTTTGCCCGTGCCCACATTCTCAATGGTACTGCCTAGGTTGTTTTCCAGGATTTTTACCAGTTTGCACTAAAGTCTTTAATCCATCTTTAGTTAATTTTCATGTATGGTCTAAGAAACAAGTCCACGGTCAATTTTCTGCATATGGCTGGCCAGTTATCCCTACACCATTTACTGAATAGAGATTTTATTTTTACCATTGCTTGTTTTGTCAGGTTTGTCGAAGCACAACATCACTGATCATTAGAGAAATGCAAATCAAAACCATAGTGAAATATCATCTAACACCAGTCAGAATGGCTATTATTAAAAGCCAAAATATAGCAGATGCTGGTGACATTGCAGAGAAAAAAAGGAACATTTTACAATGTTGGTGAGAGTGTAAATTGTTCAACCATTGTGAAAGACAGTGTGGCAATTCCTTAAAGACCTAGAGGCAAAAATACCATTTGATCCAGCAATCTCATTGCTAGATATATACTCAAAGGAATGTAAATCATTCCATTATAAAGATACATCCACATGTGTTCACTACAGCACTATTCACAATGGCAAAGACATGTAATTATCCTAAATGCTCATCAATAGGAGGCTGGAAAAGAAAATGTGTTACATATATGCCATAGAATACTATGCAGCCATAAAAATGAACAAGATCATGTCCTTTGCAGGGACATGGAGGGAGGTGGAGGTCATTATCTTTACCAAACTAACACAGGAATGGAAAACCAAATTCTACCTATTCTCATTTGTAAATGAGTGCTAAATGAAGAGAACACATGGACACATAGAGGGGACTAACACACACGGGGACCTTTTGGAGAGTGGTGGGTGGGAGGAGGGAGAGGATCAGGAAAAGTAACTAATGGATGCTAGCATAATCCCTGGGTGATGAAATGATCTGTACAACAAACCCCCATGCCAGACATTTACCTCTGTAACAAAACTGTACATCCTGCACATGTACCCCTAAAAAATTATTATTTTTATTATTAGTATTATATTTTAGAGATAGCTTCTTATTCAGTTCCTCAGGCTAACATGCAGTAGCATGATACAGCTCATTATAGCCTTAAACTCCTGGAATCAAGTGATCCTCTTGGCTCAGACTCCCAAGCAGCCAAGGCTAAGGTACAAACCACCACAAGTGGCATCTCTTTTTGGGGAATGGGAGAGACAGGGTCTTGCCAGGCTGGTCTTGAACTTTCAACTCCAAGTGATTCTCCCTCTTGGCATCTCAAAGTGCTACAGTAGACATGAGCCATTATCCTCTACCCAAATATTATTTTTGAAGAAATCAATTAAAAGATGTAAAAGCTTAGTTACTACAGGTATTGCCACCCATGGTTACATGTTTTAGCAAACCAAAATTATTCAGGTTATGAACATAAAGTTAAATTCAAGGAAAAGTAATTTCAATCCAGAATATCTTACAAAAAATACAAAACATTTGACTTTGCTTAATTGGCAAAACTTATTAATAAAGAATATAGGATTATTTGAGCTCAATAACTGAATTAAGATCATGGACATAATGAAATAGAACAGAATCAGATTGTATTTGCTACTACTACCTAGTACTCAACTATGAAATCCCTAATATTTAACAGATCTAATGAAATACGAGACTCAGTCTTAAATAAAAATAATATGGTAAAAATACTGCTTGTATATAAAATTCAGCTATGTTTTTTAACTGATTTAAGTAATTAACTGACATTTAGTTAATCTTTAGCACTAAAAGTATGAAAAGTATGCATTTAAATATTACTGGAAAAGGGCATATGTTTTAAATATTATTGGATAATAGTTCATATAAAAGAAACAGTCACTTTTAACTAACTGGTATTTGAATGTCAGAATCGTGAAGAAACTAAGTACTATATAGTTTATACTTATAATTTTATAGAGGGGGAAAATGTACTGCAGAAATCCAGTTTACAATGGCTTAAACATATCTGATATCTGAGTCTCATAAGAGCCAGTAAATCTGTTCTATCATTGCGTATAACCTTTATAAGAATAATGTACTACTTTAGAAAATAATAGTAAATAACTTTCCAATGTTTAAAGAGTTTATTTAGCATTACTACAGCCATTTCTCATATTAATACTTCTCCCAATTCTAAATATATATGAAATTACAAATTGTATATCCCACTGAGCTGTTCAAAAGAAAGATTTTCTCTAATTATAAGAAATGACTCATCTCAAAAAACTGCTTTATTCTACATATAGTAATTATTTTTAGAAGGTACTTTGACAAGAGATTTAAACAGGTAGTTATATAAACCTTATTACTAAAGATCTGTTTTTCTATTCTACGACTATATTCTTTTTCGTATTTTTTTCTTTTTTAATCCTATTCCTTCCATAAGTACTATATATTTTTTGTTTTATTTAGTCATTTTTATTAATCTACCATATTTTAACACCTTAATTTTTAAATCTTTATTGAGCATATTTGATATACAAATCTATATTTATACAATGTATACAATCTGATGAATTTGGATATATACACACATTCAAGATATCTTTTATATATATATATTTATTGCGTCTTAGGTTTTGGGGTACATGTGAAGAACACAGGATTGTTGCATAGGTAAATACATGGCAATGTGGTTTGCTGCCTTCCTCCCCATCACCTATATCTGGCATTTCTCCCTATGTTATCCCTCTCCAACTCCCCATCCACCACTGTCCCTCCCCTAGTTCTCCCGACAGACCTCAGTGTGTGATGCTCCCCTCCCTGTGTCTATGTGTTCTCATTGTTCAACATCCACCTGTGACTGAGAACATGCGGTGTTTGATTTTCTGTTCTTGTGGCAGTTTGCTGAAAATGATGGTTCATATAATCACCACAATCAACGGAGTAGGTATATGCAATACCTCCCAAAGTATACTTTCGTCTCATTTTATACTTGTGTGTGATAAGAACACTTAACTCTTAACCAATGTCAAAGTGATCATGCTTTGTTATAAACTGTAGACATTGTGTTGACAGTCAGATCTCTGTAACTCATCCAGTATAAATGAAACTTTATAACCTTTGAACAACAATGCCTCATTTTTCCTAGATTCCAGATCCTGGAAATCATTATTGTACTCTCTACTTCTATGAGTTCAACAATTATAGACACCTCATATAATTGGAATCATGCAGGGTTTGTCCTTCTGTGACTAGCTTGTTTTATTTAGTAAGTTGTCCTCCAGATTCATCCCTGTTGTTGCAAAAGGCAGGATTCCCATCTTTTTAAAAATTGAATGATGTTTTAAAAAACCGTAAGTATCCAGAAACATTAATATATGTAAGTAATCATTTAATATAGATTTAATATTCATAATTAGTGAAGTTTTTCTTTTGTATTATCAATGATTTTCTGGGATAAAAATGGCTGTCAATGCATATAAATATAGAATTGAAGGTAACTTCATTTTAAATAATTTTGACGGACATCAGAATAGCTGCATTTATTTTGTGATTTAAAATTTATCATAATTGCACGACTTTTTCACAGAATTCAGATTTCTATGTATGTATGTAAATATACACATACATATATGCAATGTCTTTCTCATTTTTTCCATACATTTTTTTCTTGTTTGTTTCCACAATACAATACTGACTCCTGTTACAGAACATGCATATTTTAGTGTTGAACAGTTACAACTCTGAACATTATTTAAAATTTTGCCCTTCCCTGACATGGCATGCTTCAGGTCAGAAAGCTTGTAATGGGAGAATCAGTGCAAGAAATAGTTAATTTCTTTACCACATCATTCACTTTCCTTAAGTTTCTCCTTCTCTCTTCAAATTTCAGCTTGCTAGAGCAGGATAGGGTGGTACTGCATAAGGATTATTAGGAAGGAAGCATAAAATATTTCACTTACGGGCACACACTCCTTGTGTGGAGATTTCCCCTCTAAGGAGCTAACATATTACGTAATACATACGTTAGTATTTGTTTATTGATACCTTTCCACCTCAGTCTCATAATGTAAATAGTCTTATAATATATATACCATAAATATAATAAAATTCTGTTTATGTACCCATAATGTAACAATATAAATATAATATCAACTAAGAGAGCAGTGCATGTTGTCAGTGGTGTTTACTATTTTATTATGAGTACATAGGCAACTGCCTACTTATGCTGAATATCTGTTAATAAATGCCCATCCAATGGATAGGCACATTTTTAATATAGATGTAAAACTATATTAAAATGGAATTGTAATTTGTTATACATTGGCTCATAATCCTCCACATTCAATTTCTTTTTTGTATTTTATTTCTTATAGGTCAATGTCAGAATAACACAGTCATATAGTGTTGAGTTTCCATGGAAACAGACTAACTAAATAAAAAAGACATTATAGTTTTAATTACTTGTTTTCAGCAAGATCAAAGACAGGGTGTTCTTTAGACACTCACTGGGGACATATATATCTAACATAAAAATAAAGCCCAAATTTTGCTTAATATTTTTAAATACTTGCATTTATCAAATACTGAAACTTACAAAGCTAAAAATTCAACTATGATTCATATGTAAAGTATGCTTATATATTTCTGCACAGGATTTTCCTTGGTTTGTTAATAGGATATATAGAGATAAATTTACTAATTGATTTAATAAGTTTTTTTCTCAAACTTTTAATAGTAACCTTCATTTTGAGATTTTCTTAGCAACTGACAGTACCAACCAACTCATATTATTTTTAAATATTCAGTGTTTACTAGCATAAATTGTATATTTTCACTAAAATATAGAGTTGAATTAGTAGTTTATTCTCAATATGTATTTTACTGCTATGCTATGAAAGGCTATGCATTTTTCAAATGTATTTAAAACATGAAAAACAAGGCAGAAACAGCTCACACTGTATTCATGAGAGAATACTGTATTTCTAAGAGTTATCTGAAGCTATTTTTTTTAGAGATCACAGTATATTGTAGTTTTACAGATGAATAATGAGCAATAGCAAACTCATCCCAAGAGTAATTCAGCATGTTGTTTAAAGAAATGTGAATTGTTATCTTGTTCCCTTTTATTCCAATCCAGTCCTGATCCTTTGTACAAAGCCAGAATTTTTCATTCATTTATTCACTAAACGCTTACTGAGTATCTGCTGGGTTAAAAATTTGAATAAAATATATGTAGATGCTATTGTTTTGGAAAGACACATAATATAATGTCTCGCTTCATTATTTTATTTGGAGGACCAGTAAAATCTTTTAATGTTGTAATGTGCCCCAGAAATGATTCTTAATTGATTACTTTTTAATGGTTTGGAGTTCAGCAAAGTTGAGTTTAACTAATGTTCATCATGGTTATACTACTAACATGGCACTTCACAAACCTCTTAATGTGGCACTTAGAAAAGTTATGGTTATACTACTACTATATATCTAATATTATAACTGCTATAGTCTAAATATCTGTGTCCCTGCCCCCCAGAAAAAAATTCTTATGTCAAAATGCAATCCTCAATACAGTAATATTGAGAGGTGAGGCCTTTACAAGGTGATTAGGTCATGGGATGGAGTGCTGGTGAATGAGATTAGTTCCCATATAAAAGAGGTCCCAGGGAGCTTATTCCTCTTTTCACCATGTGATAACAGAGCAAGAAGGCACCATCTTTGAAGCAGTGATTGAACATTTATCAGACACAGTACCTGATGGCACCTTGATCTTGAACTTTCTGGCCTCTAAAACTGTAAGAAATAAATTTCTGTTTGTAAGCCACCCAGTTCAATACATATTAATGCAGCCTGAATGGACTAAGACGATACCTCATACCATCTGAGCTTACAAAAGTTATTTATTAGATCTGACTGTTGTTTTTGTGATATAATAAAGTGGATTTAATGATGATTACTTTGACATTATTTTAAACTATAAAAGAAGTAAGATACAGAAACACATATGTATCTAGTACACAGTGAACAAAGTGGACACAAGTTTGCTCTCTAGATAAATGATACTGAGGTATTTCATTACCCTTCCCATACTTTAGACATTTTCTGAAATAGCTATGATTCAGGTTATTTTATTTTAAACTACTAAATAAAACTATTTATAATGGAAATTATCAATAAATATTCCTGTAGTAAAATGAAGAACATCTGTTTCTGAAAGTTGTCATAGAAGTAGAAAACTACAATATATAAAATGAAAAAAGCTAGTACAATATATATAACTGAAAAAAGATTAATATTCAGAATTTAAAATCATTATTCAAGTAATTACTAAAAATACGTAAAACCCAAAAATGATATGGAAAAAGAACTTTTATATTCATCTCATAAAATTTAAATGGTCAACAAAGCATCGAAATAAACAAAAATGGTTTCAATTCCATCAGTAATCAGGAAAGGGAGATAATTAGACAATTACAGGGAAACAATTGAAATGTCTGACAATACTAAGTATTATTAAAAGTTAACTCTAATTCAATTTTAAATAGTAATGTAAACTAGAAGAAACATTCACTTTTATTAAAATCAAATAAACTTACAATGCATGACTCCAGAATTGCATGTCTGCATCTATAGACTCAAATAATTTGTTCACATATGCACATGGGTACACATAAAAGAATATTTATAGCAGCATCATATATCCTGTAGTGGAAACCAACTGTCTATCAGCAGTGGAATGACTAATTAAACTGTAATGTACTCAAACAATAAAATGTTACACAGCAAAAGGACAGTAGTAAAATATAGCAGGTTACCACATGTGGACGATTCTAACAAAAAAAAAGATATTGAAAAAGCAAGGCAAAAAAATACATGTAATTTAATGCACATAAAATTTGGAAAAGTGTAAATTAAACCATTCTATTTAAGAATATATACATAGACGATAAAATTAAAAAGAAAGACAAGTATATGATTGTCATCTAATTCAAGATATTGATGATCTCTTGATAGGGGAGAGGTCATGATTTCCAAAGAGCTGATGGTGGCTTCTGGCAATGTTTTATTTCCCTGACCTCAGCTGTGGACATATGCATAGTTTTTAATTTGTTTGGTATATTATACATTTTAATGTTATATACCTTTGTGTGTGTGTGTTATGTTTCAAAATAAATAAAAATATTTATAAACAGATGCAAAAAATAATTTTCCTTTTGACTTTCTTAAAAATCTTAAAATCCTTCTATTTAAGTAGCATTTCATTTCCTTTTGCCTCTCATAATATATCCCACACCCAAATTTCTCGCCTGCAGTCATCAGCAGCTGTTCCACTAGTCATTGTTGCATTGATCAGGAACTCCCCTGACTATCTCTTGGGTGTTTGAACAAGCTAACTCTGTTCCTTGTATTTAGTCCTGTTTCTCAATAAACAGTAACTTCAAGTCTAATTTAATTATCATGAAACTTGTGAAGTACAAAATCTCTAATTTTAGATATATTCATATATCTGTTTTAGTACTCAGAAAGGCCTGTTGTTACTTATCTAGTTAAATCTTCTCAATCTATTAAATTATAAAGATTTTTTTTTTTTGAGATGGAGTTTTGCTCTTGTTACCCAGGCTGGAGTGCAATGGCGCGATCTTGGCTCACTGCAACCTCCACTTCCTAGTTTCAAGCAATTCTCCTGCCTCAGCCTCCTGAGTAGCTGGGACTACAGGCATGTGCCACCATGCCCAGCTAATTTTTGTATTTTTAGTAGAGACGGGGTTTCACCATGTTGACCAGGATGGTCTCGATCACTTGACCTCATGATCCACCCACCTCGGCCTCCAAAAGTACTGGGATTATAGGAATGAGCC
>CAUYLG010038995.1:0-13656 GCA_963573385.1 Cacajao melanocephalus
CAATACCCAGGTAGTACACTGTGGGCCTTGGGTGACACTCTGAGACGTACTGGCTTCAGTTGAGCCTCGGCACGTTCCCAGCTGTGGCGGCTATGTGGATGGACTACTTCTGCATGAGAAAAGTGGAGGAAAAAGTAATGGGGACTTTGCCTTGTACCTTAGGTACCAAGTTGGCCACAAGAGGGTAGAATACCAAGTAGGCTCTTGCTGTCCCCAATTTCAGGCTTTGGACAACATTCCTAGACATGCTCTGGGCCAGAGGGGAGCTCACTGCCTGGAAAGGTGAGTCTCAGACTAGGCGACATTTACCACAGCTTACTGAAAAGCCCTTGGGCCTTAAGTGAACATCAGTGGTAGCCTGGCAGTACTCTCTGCAGGCTTATGGTGATAGTGGCTATGGGGTGAGGCTCCTCTGCCTGTGGAAGTGGGAGGGAAGGGTGTGAAGGACTGTGTCTTGTGACTTGAGTGTCAGTTCAGCTGCAATACTGTAGAATATCAGGTAGACTTCTAGGGTTTTTGGCTGCAGTCTCTGGCTCCTGGATGGCACCTCTGTACCCAACCAGGGCATGGGGGAACTTGTTGCTCTGAAGGGAAGGATGCAAGCCTGGCTAGCTTCACCACCTGCAAATTGTAGACCTAGGGCCCTGAGTGAACTTAGGCGGTAGCCAGGTAGTGGTTACAGCAGGCCTTGGGCAAGACCCGGTGCTTTGATGGCTTAAGGTCTGACCCAGCACAATTCCAGTGATGATAGCCACAGGGGTACTTGTGTCCCTCCACCCCCAGATATAGAGAGAAGGAGAGAGACTTCATTTGTTTGGGAGAAAGTAAGGAAAGAGAAGAAGAGTCTCCTTATGGTAATCCAGATAATTCTTCTGGATCTCATCTAAGACCATTAAGATGTTCTTATTTGTGGTAACTAAAAATTGATATCATTGAACTCATGCACGTAGAAAGTAGAGGATGGTTACAAGAAGTTGGGTAGGATAGTAGGGGAGTGTGGGGGAGGTGGGGATGGTTAATGGGTACCAAAGATAGAATGAATAAGACCTAGTATTTGCTAGCACAACAGAGTGACTATAGTCAATAATAATTTGTATGCATTTTTAAATAACTAAATGAGTATAGTCAGATTGTTTACAAAAGATAAATATTGGAGATGATGAATATCCCATTTACCCTGATGTGATAATTATTCATTTCATGCCTGTATCAAAATGTCTCAATAATCTATAAATTTATGCACATGATATTGTACTCACAAAGAATAAAAAATATTTTAAAAAAAATAAAATAAATTGAGCACTCTTATGTGGAATTTTGATAGTGGAGGAGGTTGTGTTTAATTTGGATCAGAAGAATACAGGACATGTTTGTACCCTCCACTCAATATTGCTGTGACCCTAAAACTGCTCTAAAAATAAAGTCTGTGTTTTTAAAAGCATATGATACAGAGTTTCACACACTGAATTTGTCTAGTGGATTATTATCTCTATAATAATTGTATTTTCTACTATATAACACATTATATCATCTGTCTAGCTATCTCTCTCACAAAGTAGGATGTCTTTGAAATAGAACACACGGAAGGAGAGCGAACTGTGACCCAAGCAAGAATCATGGATCCAGAATTTCACCCAAGGATGCTAGTTCAAAGCAAGAGGAAGAGCCCAGCTTTTCACACAATTGAATAGATCTCAACTTCCTGATTGTGGTACTGAAGGCTCTGACAGTAGCCAGTTGCTCTGTGAAGGCCATTTTCTGACCTACCATTCCTGACTACTTCTGAGATATTTTACTTGGCTGTGAGGTCCCCCTGAGAAGCTCCTCTTTTTATCATACAGTTCCTCGATCAGCAAAGTGTGGTGGAGACACACAGTGACTTTGATTCCTGGAGACGGCTTTGGGCCTGAACTTATGCTGTATGTCAAGACTATGTTCAGACATGCATATGTGCCTGTGGACTTTGAGGAAGTGTCAGTGACCTCCACCTCTGCCTCACGTGGAGAGGAAATTCACGATGCCATCATGGCAGTTCATCAAAACCATGTGGCTTTGAAGGGTAGCATTGAAACTGACAACACCCTGCCATCATCATACAAATTCTTAACAACATGTTTTGCACCACCCTAGATCTCTGTGCCAATGTCATTCATTTTAAAAGTTTGCCAAACATGGAGAGCTGGCACAAGAACATAGACATCCTAGTTGTTCAGGAAAACTCAGAGGGCGAGTATAGCAATCTGGAGCATTACAGTGTGAAAGAAGTGACAGAGAACCTAAAGATCATAACTAGAGCCAAGTCTTTGTGCATTGCTGAATATGCCTTCCAGCTGGCCCAGAAGATGGGACGAAAAAAAGTGACAGCTGTGCACAAGGTCAACATCATGAAACTGGGAGATGGTCTCTTCCTCCAGTGCTGTGGGGTGGTGGCATCCCGCTATTCCCAGCTCACCTTAGAAGACATGATTGCGGACAATGCCACAATGCAGCTAGTATCCCAGCCCCGACAGTTTGATGTCATGGTAATGTTCAATCTTTATGGCAACGTTATCAACAGTGTCTACACAAGGTTGATTGGTGGGGCAGGCCTTGTGCCTGGAGCCAACTATGGCCGCATGTATGCATTATTTGAGACAGCTTCAAGGCAATCAGATAACTTAGTCAATACAAATCTGGCAAACCCTACTGCCATGCTGCTGCCAAGTTGCATCGTGCTGGATTACCTCAAACTCCACTCCTATGCCACCCACATTTGTACTACAGTCTGAGTATCATTGAACAACAAAAGAGTCCACGCCCCAGACCTTGGAGGCCAGGGTACCACATTGGATATCATTCAAAACATCATAGACTACATCTGAAATGTCAATTAATTGTTCTGTGCCTTGGAGGCTAAGCTATCCCCCAAAGTCCGTTCTGTCCTACTTGTTACATCCACTCTCCCTGCTTTAAAAACCCTATCAGGTTAGCTACTGCACTCCAGAATAAACCAGCTTATGATATAATTCAGAAGCAGGGCAGGGTGGGGGAGCTGTGTGAACCAAAACTGATTTTTTCCCCATTAAATTGAAATGCCATAAGTGTTGCTTGTTTAAATTAGCCAAACCTAAATGAATTGAGGACATTCTCTATTTTAATCCACAATTCTCACTTCTCTGTGATATGATATAGTGAATAAGTCAGAGCTGTTTGTGGAGTCCTGGGGCTTTCCCAGAACTTGGCACACTGATTTTCTCTTTATCTAGGTCATTAAAATTCAGCAAACCAGCCTGCAGAGAAGGCTGGCTTCTCTCTAGGGGTCGTTAATGAGTTAATTAGTGCAATAAAATTTGCCTACAAAACATACATTTGTAACTTTTCTAATAAATAAGGTAACATACAGCAGAGCTGCATAGAACGCTTCCACTCCTTCCTAGATAGCCCATCTTTCCCGTGGTCTTATTTATGACCTTTATATTAGGAATTTTCTCCAGTGTTCTTTTTCACACATCATCATTTTTGGGCACTACAGCTCTTCTGGAAAGGGGATTCTTGAATTCGTCCAGTTGGGCTCAAGAGTGTGGAGGTTAAAACCCCAGTTAACAGGCACTAGGCCCACAACATTTTGCTAAACAAAGAAGACCGTCGATTATAAACTCTTTCCTCAGTATTTCACAGTCTTTTACAGTTTAATTTCAATCTTTATTTCAAAGAGAGATTGTGTAGGAATGCTTGTGAGTTTTGCACATTGATTTTATATCCTGAGACTTTGCTGAAGTTGCTTATCATCTTAAGGAGATTGCGGGCTGAGACGATGGGTCTTCTAAATATACAATCATGGCTTCTGCAAATAGAGGCAATTTGACTTCCTCTATTCCTAATTGAATACACCAATAACAGACAAACAGAGCAAAATCATGAGTGAACTCCCATTCATAGTTGCTAAAAAGAGAATAAAATACCTAGGAATACAACCAACAAAGGACGTGAAGGACCTCTTCAAGGAGAACTACAAACCACTGCTCAAGGAAATAAGAGGGGACACAAACAGATGGAAAAACATTCCTTGCTCCTGGTTAGGAAGAATCAATATCATGAGAATGGCCATACTGCCAGAAGTTATTTATAGATTCCAATGCTATCCCCATCAAACTACCACTGACCTTCTTCACAGAACTGGAAAAAACCACCTTAAACTGGATGTGGAACCAAGAGAGACTGTATAGCCAAGACAATCCTAAGCAAAATGAACAAAGCTGGAGGCATCATGCTACCTGACTTCAAACTATACTACAAGGCTACAGTAATCAAAATAGAATGGTACTGGTACCAAAACAGAGATGTGGACCAATGGAACAGAATACAGGTCTTGGAAGTAATGCCACACATCTACAACCATCTGATCTTTGACAAACTGGGCAACAAAAAGCAATGGGGAAAGGATTCCCTGCTTAATAAATGGTGTTAGGAAAACTGGCTAGCCATCTGCAGAAAGCTGAAACTGGACCCCTTCCTTACACCTTACACTAAAATTAACTCCAGATGGATTAAGATTTAAACATAAGACCTAATACCATAAACACCCTAGATGAAAACCTAGGCAAAACCATTTAGGACATCAAAAAATGGGTGAAAGATATGACCAGACACTTTTCAAAAGAAGACATATATGATGCCAACAAACATGAAAAAATGCTCATCATCACTGGTCATTAGAGAAATGCAAATCAAAACCATATTGAGATACCATCTCACACCAGTTAGAATGGCAATCATTAAAAAAATCAGGAGACAATAGATACTGGAGAGGATGTGGAGAAACAGGAATACTTTTACACTGTTGGTGGGAGTGTAAATTAGTTCAACCATTGTGGAAGACAGTGTGGCGATTCCTCAAGGATCTAGAAATGGAAATACCATTTGACCCAGCAATCCCATTACTGGGTATATACCCAAAGGATTATAAATTGTTCTATTATAAAGACACATGCACACGTATGTTCATTGCGGCACTGTTTACAATAGCAAAGACTTGGAACCAACCCAAATGCCCATCAAGGATAGACTGGATAAAGAAAATGTGACACATATGCACCATGGAATACTATTCAGCCATAAAAATGGATGTGTTCATGTCCTTTTCAGGGACATGGATGAATCTGGAAACCATCATTCTCATGCAAACTGACACAAGAACAGAAAACCAAACACTGCATATTCTTATTCATAAGTGTGTGTTGAACAATGAGAACACATGAACACAGGGAGGGGAACATCACACACTGGGATCTGTTGGGGGGTGGGGGGTTAGAGGAGGTATAGCAGGGGGTGGGGAGATGGAAGAAGGATAACATTAGGATTAATACCTAATGTAGATGACGGGGCAATGGAAGCAGAAAACCACTATGGCACGTGTATGCCTATGTAACAATCCTGCAAGATCTGAACACGTACCCCAGAACTTAAAGTAAAATTTTAAAAAAAGAGTGTGTGTGTGTGTGTGTGTGTGTGTGTGTGTGTGTGTGTGTGTATGTATGTATAAAAAGCACTGAGCTAAATGTTTACTGTCATTTTATTCTATTTTAATTACAGTTTTTAAGGTCACAGTTTGGAGAGACACAAACTAAAATAACTTTATTATTGCTTGGAAATTGTTACTTAAGTAGGATTTAAAACACAATAATTATAAAAACTTACAGTAGTTTTATCAGCAGGAATGGCCTGTATATAGAAGTGAGACAGAGAAAAATAGCGAATTCCATATTGTGGAAATATGTGTGTGCCTCCTCTTACCTTTGGATCTCTGCATAGTTAATAAGCCACAAGTTAAAGACATTTAGACCATAGAAAGTTTCCTACAGTTTCCAGCTCTGCTTAATCATATTACCTTGATCTAACCATTGCTAATTTGGGTACAAATTCAGGGCTAGGGTTTGGACAACTGAGAGCTAGTTTGACAGGATTTAGTCTGAGAAGAAACTGACTACCTGCAACCCTATCTGGAAGGCTTTCTTGAAGAATAAGGCAAGCAGGGAAGAGTCTATGTATAAAATGACCACAATAGTTACTTTGCTAGCCATTAGACATGTCACTGTCCAGGGCTGCCACTAGCCCAAATGGTGCCCACATCTGAGATAGACCTGCACCAAAGGCATAGTTTTTTCAAGTGGAGCAAAGGGCAGATTTTGGCCAGATGTCTCCCTGCACTTCCAATGCCACACTCACTGATATTACTTTAACCCATACTACCCACTCATACCACTCTTTTTTTATGATGATGAGGTTTTATTCGTGGCACAATCAGCTTAACGGCACTGTGGACCAGCTGTTGGCTTCTATTTAACAATGGGGGTTTATGATACACTTGAGTTAAAATTTCTCTCTCTGTTAAAGATGGTCATTTTCAGAATCCCATTCCATTTCTTGGACCAGACTGCTGTGATGACACCTAGTACACCATAGTAAAAGTTTTTATTTCCATTGTTAGATGTTCTCACTTAGATATGAACATCTCTAGGGTAAGAACTATGTGTTTTCCTTCCTTGTCCTTCGTAGTCTGTAACATAATGGCTGTACATAATACATGGAATTCATGTTTGTTGAATCAACCAAAATATGAATGTTTGGGGTGATATTGCTACACTTTTTTTATCTTTAAAGTGTGATAACTGTACCTGTCTCACAGGGTTATTGGAAAGGCTGAGAAAATTCGCATAAAACTTATAGCATTGTGCCTATAAGTGCTTAGTGTAGTTTAGAAATTATTATATTAATTATTATACAGAATATACCATTCTAGAAGATAATTCTTAATAGAACTGAGTAAATTTTATTAATTCATTATAGATTTTTAGTTTGTGGCCAGCTTTCATAGAGCAAATCATATCTGCTGATTCATCAAGTCCCCGTATTTTATCTCCTTTTTATTAAGTGAATCTGGCAACACTTCTTTTTCACCAATACCTTCTTCCTCATTAGCTTTTCTTATTATTGGTAACTTCTCAATTTCCCTTACTGCAAATATAGCCTCCTAACTTCTGTCTTGCCTGTAGCTTAGTCCTGTTCAATCTATTTTCACAATGCAACCGGCATGAACATTCTGAAAGACAAAGAGACCATGTCCCTTTCTTAAAACCTTTATTCAAAGGCTTTATTTTGTCGGTAAAAGAAAGGCAGTGGGGCATAGCAAGAAAACCATCTAATGTTCTGGCCTCATTTTCCCTTCATCAGGCTCACCATTTCTGTCCCCCCACCCTCCTTCCAGTATCAATGCAATGTGGCACTTCAATAGGAGTACAGAGTTTATTGTTAAAAGACCATCTACTCTCTCTAGGTCAGGACTTTGTGCCCAGTTGTGGTTCCATTCCTCTTCAGTAGATAAATTTCTCCTCATGCCAAAGACTCAACTTAATCATCACCTTTTCTGGGGAGTCTTATCTTTTTTACTCCTCTTCCCATCTTTTGCTGAGATTGAGGGGGTAACTCTCAGTGCCCCCTGCCACAGTTGTCTGTATACCCTGTCTAGTATTTATCTCTCTGATAGTTATTACATGCCTTCTCCCCACCTCCCTCATTAACCTTACTGTACAATGCATCCCTTCATAATAGGAGTGACAGTTGTTCATCACTATAGCATCAGAGCCTAGGTTAGGGACAGGCTCTTAGTTCATGCTCAATCTAAAGAAGGAAAGAAGGAAGGGTGGAAATAAGGAAGGGAGAAGAAAGAAAAGCAAGGAAAGAGGAAGGAAGAGAAAAGGAGGGAAGGGAAGAAGAGGAGGGAAGGGAGGGGGGGATGGAGGAAGAAAAGAAGGAAGGGAAGGGAAGAAGGAAAGGGAAGGAAAAGGAAGAAGGGAAGGGGAAGAGCAAAGAAGAAAAAAAGGGCTTACTCCTAATGGCTTAGGAGTGGGGAACTGAAAGAGCTAATCTATTGCAAAATGCTCTTGTTTGACTTCAGTCTATGAACTTATCTTACAAAATTACTCCTCTCTAAAGAAGACTAAAGCCCTCAAGACAGTAAAACAGTTGGTTGGCAGGCTGCCTGTTTCCTGAGAAAATGTCTGTACTGCATTTGTTGGATAATTTCATCTTAGGCTTTATCAGTTTACCCTGCTTGGTTTACAATTCTGGTGTTGTAAAGAATAGCATCAACAAGTTGTCTAATGTTTTTCTAAATTACTTCTTCTCTTTACATCTTTGTTTTGGTTACTGGTCTTACAAATTACTCAGTCACTCAGATTTCATAGCTGACTGACATTCATCCCATCTCTGCCACACAGGAGCAATATGACATTGGATAAGTTGCTTAACCTCTCTGATCTCTAGTTGCTTACCTGTGCTATAAAGGTAAATGTGTACCTTCATGGGATTGTTGTCAAAATTAAGATTGTTTTGTTTGTCTACTGCTGTAAAACAAACTACCACAAACCTTAGTGACTTAGAATGACCAGCGATTAGTTGTCATGATTATGTAGATTAGCCAGGGGGTTCTTCTTATCAGCAGTAGGTTGGCTGAGAACTCCAGAATCACCTCATTCACATGGCTGGCAATTGCCACTAGTGGTTGTCAGTCAGGGACCTCCATTTTTCTCCACATGGCTGTCCCATGTGGCATTTTGATCTCTTCACAACATGGCACCTGGGTTCTAAGAAGGAGTGTTCTAAGAAGCAAAGACCAAGGCTGTAGACCTCTTAAGGCTCAGACATGAAAGTTGCTTAATACCATTTCTGCTAAATTCTCTTGATCAAAATAGGCAATAATAGGGTAGACAAGATTTAAGAATAGGGGTAATAAATTCTGACTCTTGATGAGAGAATGACAAGGTCACATTACAAAGGGGCACGTGGGTGAGTACTATTGATGTGGCTGTTTTTGGAAACATGCTCTACCACCATGAAAATGTATTTTAAACTCTTGGGCAAGATAGCCCAATAAGAACAGCTCCAGTGTGCAGTTCCCAGAAGGCGGCAGGTAATTGTTGCATTTCCCATGGAGGTACCTCGCTTATTTCACTGGAACTGGTTAGACAGAGAGTGCAGCCTACAGAGTGCAAGCTGAAGCAGGGTGGGGCGTTGCCTCACCTGGGAAGTACAAGGGGTCGGGGAACTTCCTCCCCTAGCCAAGGGAAGCTGTGAGGGACTGTCCCGTGAGGAATGGTGCATTTCAGCCCAGATACTATGATTTTCCTATGGTCTTCACAACCCACAGACCAGGAGATTCTCTCACGTGCCTACACCATCAGGGTCCTGAATTTCAAGTACAAAACTGGGCGGCCATTTGAGCAGACACCAAGCTAGCTGCAGGAGGTTTTTCATACCCCAGTGGCACCTGGAATACCAGGTCTGTTCATTCACTACCCTGGAAAGGGGGCTGAAGCCAGGGAGCCAAGCATTCGAACTCAACAGATTCTACCCCCACAGAGCCCAGCAAGCTAAGATCCACTGGCTTGAAATTCTTGCTGCCAGCACAACAGTCTGAAGTCGACCTGGGATGCTTGAGCTTGGTGGGGGAGGGGCATTTGTCATCACTGAGGCTTTAGTAGGCGGCTTTCTCCTCACAGTGTAAACATAGCCACCAGGAAGTTTGAACTGGGTGGCGCTCACTGCAGCTCAGCAAAGCCACTGTAGCCAGACTGACTCTCTAGAATCCTCTTCTCTGGGCAGGGCATCTCTGAAAGAAAGGCAGCAGCGCCAGTCGGGAGCTTATAGATAAAATTCCTATCTCCCTGAGACAGAGCGCCTGGGGGAAGGGGCAGTTGTGGTGTAGTTTCAGCAGACTTAAACATTTATGCCTGCCAGCTCTGAAGAGAGCAGCAGATCTCCCAGCAGTGCTCGAGCTTTGCCAAGGGACAGATTGCCTTCTCAGGTGGGTCCCTGACCCCCACGTATGTCCCCCCCACCTCCTAGCAGGGGTTGAGAGGCACCTCAAACAAAGAGCTCCAGCTAACATCTGGCGGGTGCCCCTCTGGGACAAAGCTTCCAGAAGAAGGAACAAGCAGCAATCTTTACTGTTCTGCAGCCTCTGCTGGTGATACCCAGGCAAACGGTGTGGAGTGAACCTCCAGCAAACTCCAGAAGACCTGCAGCAGAGGGATCTGACTGTTAAAAGGAAAACTAACAGACAGAAAGGAATAACATCAACAAAAAGGACATCCACACAGAAATCCCCTCCCAAGGTCACCAACATCAAAGACCAAGGAAGATAAATCCACGAAGATAAGGAAAAACCAGTGCGCAAAGGCTGAAAATTCCAAAAACCGCAATGCCTCTTCTCCTCCAAAGGATCACAACTCCTTGCCAGTAAGGGAACAAAACTGGATAGAGAATGAGTTTGACGAATTGACAGAAGTAGGCAGAGAAAATGTGCAATAACAGACTCTGAGCTAAAGGAGCATGTTCTAACCCAATGCAAGGAAGCAAAAAACCTTGAAAAAAGTTAGAGGAATTGCTGTCTAGAATAAGCAGTTTAGAGAAGAACGTAAATGACCTGATGGAGCTGAAGAACACAGCACGAGAACTTCATGAAGCATGTACACATATAAACTGCTTAATAAGCAGAAGAAAGACTATCAGAGATTGCAGATCAAGTTAATAAAATAAATCATGAAGGCAAAATAAGAGGAAAAAGAATGAAAAGGAACGAACAAAGCCTCCAAGAAATCTGAGATATGTGAAAAGACCAAACCTACATTTGATTGGTAAGCCAGAAAGTGATGGGGAGAATGGAACCAAGTTGGAAAACACTCTTCAGGATATCATTCAGGAGAATTTTCCCAACCTAGCATGACAGGCAAACGTTCAAATTCAGGAAATACAGAGAATACCACAAAGATACTCCTCGAGAAGAGCAACCCAAAAGCAACCCATAATCATCAGATTCACCAAGGTTGAAATGAAGAAAAAAATGTCAAGGACGGCCAGAGAAAAAGGTCAGGTTACCCACAAAGGGAAGCCCATCAGACTAACAGCAGATCTCTCTGCAGAAACCCTACAAGCCAGAAGAGGAGAAGTCTATATTTAACATTCCTAAAGAAAAGAATTTTCAATCCAGGATCTCATATACAGCCAAACTAAACTTCATAGGTGAAGGAGAACGAAAATTCTTTACAAACAAGCAAATGCTGAGAGATTTTGTCACCACCAGGCCTGCTTTACAAGAGCTCCGGAAGGAAGCACTAAATATGGAAAGGAAAACTGATACTAGCCACTGCAAAAATATACCAAATTATAAAGACCATCAACATGAAGAAATGGCATCAACTAACAGGCAAAATATCCAGGTAGCGTGATAAGAATAGGATCGAATTCACACATAACAATATTAACCTTAAATGTAAATGGGCTAAATGCCCCAATTAAAATACATGGACTGGCAAATTGGATAGAGTCAAGACTCATTGGTGTGCTATATTCAGGAGACTCATCTCACATGCAATGACACATATAGGCTCAAAATAAAGGGATGGAAGAAAATTTGCCAAGCAAATGGAAAGCCAAAAAAAAAAAAAGGCAGGGGTTGCAATCCTAGTCCCTAATAAAACAGACTTTATACCAGCAAATATCAAAAAGACAAAGAAGGGCATTACCTAATGGTGAAAGAATCAATGCAACAAGAAGAACTAATGATCCTACATATATATGCACCCAATACAGGAGCACCCAGATTCATAAAACAAGTTCTTAGAGACCTGCAAAGAGACTTAGACTCCCATGCAATAATAGTGGGAGACTTTAATACCCCACTGTCAATATTAGGTTAATGAGACAGAAAATTAACAAGGATATTCAGGACTTGAACTCAGCTCTGGACCAAGCACATCCACAGAACTCTCTTGGTGAATATTGGAAATTCTGGTCAGGGCAATCAGGCAAGAGTAAGAAATAAAAGGTATTTAAATAAGAAGAGAGGAAGTCAAATTGTCTCTGTTTGCAGATGATATGATTGTATATTTAGAAAACCCCATCATCTCAGCCGAAAATTTTCTTAAGCTGATAAGCAACTTCAGCAAAGTCTCAGGATACAAAGTTAATGTGCAAAAATCACAAGCATTCCTATACATCAATAATAGACAAACACAGAGCCAAATCATGGGTGAACTCCCATTCACAATTGCTACAAAGAGAATAAAATACCTAGGAATACAGCTTACGAGGAATGGGAAGGACCACTTCAAGGAGAACTGCAAACCACTGCTTAAGGAAATAAGAGAAGATACAAACAAATGGAAAAACATTCCATCCTCATGGATAGGAAGAATCAATATCATGAACATGGTCATACTGCCCAAAGTAATTTATAGATTCAATGATGCCATTGACTTTCTTCACAGAACTAGAAAACAAACTACTTTAAATTTCATATGGAATCAAAAAAGAGCCCACATAGCCAAAACAATCCTAAGCAAAAAGAACAAAGCTGAAGACATTACACTTCTGACCTCAAACTATACTACAAAGGTACAGTAATCAAAACAGCATAGTACTTGTACCAAAACAGATATATAGACCAATGGAACAGAACAGAGACCTCGAAATAATGCCATACACCTACAACCATCTGATCTTTGACAAACCCAACAAAAACAAGCAATAGGAAAAGCATTCCTTGTTAATAAATGGTGTCAGAAAACTGGCTAGCCACATGCAGAAAACTGAAACTGGATCCATTCCTTACACCTTATACAAAGCTTAACTCAAGATGGCTTAAAAACGTAAACATAAAATCTAAAACATAAAAACCCTAGAAGAAAATCTAGGCAATACCATTCAGGACATAGGCGTAGGCAAAGAGTTTATGACTAAAACACCAAAAGCAATGACAACAAAAGCCAAAATAAACAAATGGAATCTAATTAAAGAGCTTCTGAACAGCAAAAGAAAATATCATCAGAGTGAAGAGGCCACCTATAGAATGGGAGAATATATTTGCAATCTATCCATCTGACAAAGGGCTAATATACAGACTCTTCATGGAACTTAAACAAATTTACAAGTAAAAAACAAACAGCCCCATCAAAAAGTGGGTGAAGGATATGAATAGACACTTCTCAAAAGAAGACATTTATGCAGCCAACAAACATATAAAAAATAGCTCATCATCACTGGTCATTAGAGAAATGCAAATCAAAACTACAATGAGATACCATCTCATGCCAGTTAGAATGGTGATCATTAAAAAATCAGGAGATAACAGATGCTGGAGAGGATGTGGAGAAATAGGAACACTTTTACACTGTTGGTGGGAGTGTAAATTAGTTCAACCATTGTGGAAAACAGTGTGGCAATTCTTCAAGGATCTAGAACCAGAAACCAATAGATCCAGCAATCCCATTACTGGGTATATACCCAAAGAATTATAAATCATTCTTCTATAAAGACACATGCACACATATGTTTATTGCAGCACTGCTTACAATAGCAAAGACTTGGAACCAACCGAAATGCCCATCAGTAATAGACTGGATAAAGAAAATCTGGCGCATATACACCATGGAATACTATGCAGCCATAAAAAATGCTGAGTTCATGTCCTTTGTAGGGACATGGATGAATCTGGAAACTATCATTCTCAGCAAACTGATGCAAGAACAGAAAACCAAACACCGCATGTTCTTACTCATAAGTGGGAGTTGAACAATGAGAGCACATCGACACAGGGAGGGGAGCTTTACACACTCACAC